>CM053140.1:129214700-129232200 GCA_028571685.1 Heterohyrax brucei | reverse complement strand
GCCAGCAAGTAATTAACTGTATTGGAATACCTTCCCCACTCACCTCTTCTGGCCCCCAGTGACTTTTTTCTTTACCCAAAGATAAAGGAAATATTGAAAGGAAGACATTTTGATGACATTCAGGACATCAGAGTCAATACAACAGCAGCTCTAATTCCCATTCCAGAAAAAGAGTTCCATAATTGCCTTGAAGGGTGGACTAGACACGGGTGTCAGTGCATAGCTTCCCAAGAGGCATACTTCAAAGGTGATTATAGTGAAATTCAGCCAGCAATGAGGTATATACTACTTTGTCTAGGCAGAGTTCGTAAACTTAATTGTCAGACCTGGTAAGACCTGGAGATGCAGTTGGCAGATGCCTATGCTCTTCAGCTTGCCTCCCTACAAACCACAGAAGCAAATTCGGAAGAGACTTGTACTTATCCGAAGTAACATTGAGTAAAGTGGGTCAAATGGAATTAAAATATGTTCCAGCCAAAGGTTTATCTCATGGAAAATGGGAAAAAAATAAAATAAAGAAATGTTACAGATAGAGTGAGCCTGGTTTAATAAATGAGAGTGACTCACAATTGGGACCATTTTTAGAAAAAGTAAAGAAGAAATATGCTAACTAACTGAGAGCTCTGCTCAGATTATTTTAACAGTAGCTAATGCAATTTGATAAATCTTTACATGGTGGTGGGGTGCAAAAGTGAAAGACCTCGAAGATTAACAGCAGACAGTGTCCAAGTGTTAGACACTTTCCCCCAGTTTATTCCACAGATGAACAACAGAGCTTCCATGGAGGTGCACAGAGATAACTTGATTCTCAGTCATACACAGGCTTTACAGCCAGGCATATCCCTGTGCCCTAAGCCTGTCTTGTAAACTTTAGATCCTCCATCTCATCATCTGAGAAATGGCAACAGTGACATCGTCTGTGATGGAGTTAACGAGAGGTCATGAGGTACATATAGCACCTGGCACCTGGAGTCCTTGGTGGCACAATCAGTTGGTAGCTGAAATCCACCCAGAGGTGACTAGGAAGAAAGTCCTGGGAACATACTTCCCCAAAGTGACAGCCATCGAACACCCTGTGCACAGTTCTACTCTGCGACGCATGTTTCCACCATGAATTGGACTGAGCTCTTCGGGGACTGTTGCCTAATTCAGACAAATGTGGGTTCAAGCACTAGCTCTACCCGTGTGCTATACGTATGGGGCAAGTTACTTAACCTTTCTTTGTAAGTCTTGGTTTTCACATGTGTAAAATGAATTCATAATACTGACTTGATAGACTTCTTAGAATTAAGCGAACCATTGAATGCCAAACAACAAATGACAACTCTTTCTCCTTCCCCCAAATAGCCACATAACAATCAGAAGTAAATCCCTTAACTACTAAGCTAAAGCTCAAACCCATCTAGCAGTGCCACAGAAGAAAAGCCTTGGAGACCTGCTTCCATGGAGAGAACGGCCAAGAAAACCCTACAGAGCAGTTCTGTGCTGTCACACATGAGTCAGAATCAACATGATGACAACAGGCTTATTACAACTTTGCTATTATTTTAAATGTATAACAAACAAACAGCACTGCTGTCAAGTCAACTCAAACTCATAGTGACCCTATAGGACAGAGTAGAACTACTCCCATAGAGTTTCCAAGGATTGCCTGATGGATTCGAACTGCCAACCTTTTGGATAGCAGTCCTAGGACTTAACCACTACACTACCAGAGTCTCCAGACAAGAAATAGACTATAATAATTCTCAAAGTGACTTAAAGACCTTACTTAAAAAAATAACGTGCATAGGGTCAATTCCAGTTCATAGGGACCCCCTGTGAGTCCGAGTGGAACTGTGACTCTCAGGGCTTTCCATGGCTGAATTTTCTAAAGTAGATTGCCAGGACCTCCTTCCAAGGTGCCTCTGGGTGGTCTCCAATTTCCAGCCTTTCAGTTAGTAGCAAAATGTATTAACCGATGGTACCAGCCTGGGACTTCTTATAGTTAACCTTTACATTGGAGCAGTTCCTATACAATTTTATTTCAGTAGAGTCCAAAAGAGTGCCATATATATATAAAGCTCTTTTATTGTCTAATGAATACATCTAATGTATTGGCAAGCATGGCGACCATTATTAGTAAACTCCTATTTAACAGATGGGCAAAGCAAGGAAGTGAGATTAAATGATTAGCCCATGGCTAATATTTGATTGGAAAGAGAAATTTAATCAGAGTTTCCATTTGACTTCCCTTCAGGACTAGAATTAAATTCCAAGTGTCTCCTGACTTCCTTTTCAGTGTTTAGTTCACATTACAGTGCAGTGGGCACTTTATTACACGCTTTAAAATAAAAAGGGACACTGGAGGAGTGGAGGGAAGTGTGGGCATCTTCCACCTAAAAAGCAGAAAGCACAGAACAAAAGGTCAAAGTGTGGGGAATCACCTTGATGGTTGGGTTTGTGTTTGGTATTTCGTCATGAATTTCCATTACATTCCCGGAAGGGCAACAGTAAGTACTGTCTCTCCCCTGGATGGTTAGATGGTATAGAAACCTAAGCTAAAAGGATCACGTAGATACGCAGGATGTCCAAGGACTCAAAACGAGAAGTGCAGGATTACTAAACCTTAGAATGGAATTAGACCACACACCTTCTGGAAGGCACGCAGTTCTATAAATCTTTAGGAATGCAGGAAAATCAAAGTACCTATTTTGAGGAATGCAGAGGGGGGTGGGCTGGTTCTGTAGAACTTCTAGCATCAACCATGAGCAGGTTGGTAGTGTTTCGAGAATTTTTCTTTTTTTTAACTGAGTCTCCCACTCTCATCAGGCCCGACCAACCAACTGCTTAACCCCATTTTGTTTTGAAAAATAATGTCACAAATCTGTCCAGAGCTGGATAAAATGCACAGTAATGAGTTCATTAACATGCCATCTGCATGCAAAACAAGGGGATTCCAGAGGCAGAATCCTCCTTTGAGCCTATTGGAAATCAAATTCCAAGCTAAATATATATATAAAACACAACTTAGGGAGAAAAATATTACAACTACACCTTTATTTTGCCCACAGCAAAAGACTGTACCAGGCTTGCAAGAGCTCCAAAGCCAGCCAGAATTTTTTTTTTTCGTTTGAATTTTAAAACATGTTTTATTCCTTAAAGAGGGTTAAAAAACAATAGCCTACAGCTTGAGGTGGGTGATGGAGTTTCCTGAATTACACCCATCCGCACAAAGAAAGCCTGTGCTTAAAAGCTTCAGTGTCAAAAATCCATTTAGGATGCCCTGTCCTTTGAAAACGAAACCTGTTTATCTGCCTGACTCACTCTGTAACAAATCAGAAGACTCCAGCCCCCAACTCCACCTCGTCTGCCTCCTACCCCACCCCCACTACCTCCACTCTACTCTCAAAGGAGAGGATTTTACTGTCAGTGGCCATAATTTTAGCAAGCTAGAAGTGACCCTCCTTACTCCACTGGTACTCCAAACTTCATCAAGAACACTGCTGTAGGTTCTGTCGGATTTTCATTGCACCTCAGCTCTACCTAACACACCTGTAAAGTATCATCTAATGCTGCATCATATCAACGTTTACAAACTGCCAACACAACTAATGTTTGAAACCTCTTGATGTCACGGAGCCTTGTGCAGGCTTTAAGTATGCAAAAGCACTGTTAGACTTCTATGATGCACAGTAACAGCACTCTGAATGGGTAGGGCAGAGGGTCCTGTGGAAAGTAATGAAATAAGACAACGAAAACCATCAAGATGGGGTATGTGGCAGAGTCTTTAGGGAGTCTTATACTTTCCAGACCTGAGACGCAAAGCCCCAGCCCCTTAACAGTCCCTAAAACAGTGACTTATTTAGACAATTATTCTTCCATTCTCCTTCCCCACTTGTTTTCAGGGGAGAAATTTACCCATAGTGCAGAATTTGGGGAAAATATTTTACGCAATGTAAATTTAGTAACATCTATTTCCACCCCCTGCCAAAAAAAAAAAAACAGACTGATGAACACTATTAAGACCACTGCTTGTCCTGGATATGCAGCCCTGGGTATAGAGGGCATTTGTTGAAGAAGTCAGATATGTTCTGGGTCCCAGACATACTACCAACAGAATCATCATGTGGTTGAGCTAACACGTCCAGCAGCCTCACTACCTGTTATAAATCCTACCTACCTCTCAACATTCTTATCTGGCTTAGCCGATTGATTTCATGAGCTCAGGTCATAATACACACCTAACAAATACACAGTATCTTGTTCTTTACTAATGATACTCTGCAGTTTTGAATCTACAGGTGTGTTGATCTATGCATATTTCCCAGGTCCTTAGAACATAGTATATCCATCCATATCCAATGAGAAGGATAATTTAGTCTTCAGAATGGGAAAATCATACACAGTTACACATCGCTTAACATCCACGATACATCTGTGAAATAGGCATTATATGATTTGGACATTGTTTGAACACCAACTATATACTTAGCAAAGCTATATAGGAAGCCTTTTGTTTTACTTCCAAATCGATACTTCCCCTTTGCCTCTTTCTGATACTATCACCAGACGTATTTTGTTGTGTTTGGGAGCCATGATGCACTTCAAGGCACTATTTCTGAAAGAAAATTTAAACACTCTACAATACTCAAGAGAAATGCAATTCATGAAATTGGCTGCTGCTATCTACAAGTGAAAGCATAGTTATATGGTTAACTTTTTATTTGCAAGTAGGGCAAGTTCACATTAAAATGATAGCATGGTACAGCATGTACATAAGCCAGTAACAGGCATTTATGATGACTACCCAGACTTCTGTATTGTAGATTATGTATGTACTGTAACATCATATGCCTGGCAGCACAACCATTTTGTATGCAAGGAACATGAAATACATGTATGGCCTGTGGGAGGTTTCACCATGTCTGGCTGTGTCTACTATGTCCTATTCTGAGATCGGGATTTCTGGACTGTGTTATAACCTTATGAGACCACAGACATACAGTGGTTGGACACTGCCCAAATGGACGTCATATGGCACATGACTGTATATGAGGACTGACAATTAAGTTTGCAAACTCATCCTAGAAAAAGTGCTATATACCGCCTGCTGACTATCTCTCTGGTCACTTTTGAAGTGCTCTCCTTGGGAAGCTATGCACCAACACTAATGCCTAGTCCACCCTTCAAAGCAATTTTCAAACTCTTTTTCTGGAATGGCCATCAGAGTTGTCATTGTGTTACCCCCAATGTCCCAAATGTCATCCAAAATGCCTCCTTTCAATTTTTCCTTTTTCTTGAAGGAAGAAAAAAGTCATTGGGGGGGCAGGTAAGTGAGCAGGGAGGGTGTCCCAACACAGTTACTTGTTTACTGGCTAAGAACTCCTTCACAGACAATACAATTAAGTTTACAAACTTGCCATCATGTCACTGTGTGCAATGGCCATTCCAAAAAGAGTTCTAAAATTGCTCTGAACGGTGGACTAGGCACTAGCAAGGGTGCATAGTACTCTCAAGGGGAGTACTTCAAAGGTGACTAGTGATATTCTAATGAGGTATGTAGCACTTACAACAAGTAAGTTCCTGGACTTCTTGTAGGCTAACTTTAGTCTAATTTAGCATATGGAAGAAAAAGTCTGCCAAAGGGCCAGTGAGCTATTAATGAAATACCATACAGAGATGATAGGGTATGGGAGCTAGTACATCTGTACCATAATCCACCGTGGTCAAGAACTCATGCCAAAAAAAAAGTCTTTTTGTTTAACCTTTATATCAACATCAGAGAATGGTTTACTAAATTGGAGTAGAACTTTTTCCCTTAACTATATTTTCACTTTGTAATAAATGCAGCTTGGATTTAATGGTGTGCTACAGTAATTTATTTACCAATTTTGATATCATTTTGGACTCTGACAATTAATGGGAAAATAGGAAGTACAGCCAACAAAATTTTAAAAATCAGCTCAGAATTATGTTTGGATGTAATTAAAGGTATAATCTGTTCTATGTGAACACTTCAGAGCTCTCCAATCTTAAAACAACTAATATGAGTATTAGTTCTTTTGTAGTATATCTGCTTTTCATGTCAGGCTACAACATGTAAAATTTTTCTATGGAAATTACTGTATCTATGTATGCATTACATCTATCTTCAAAATTATTTTCCATAGTCTTAACTCATTATCCTTGCCACAAATAGGATCTGCAGACTTAAACTACAGTTAATTCCACCATTTTAAGCACACCATTTATTACCTTGTGTGTGATATATTTATTGGTTTTACTGTCTGGACAAATAAGATTACTAAAGTCTTGCTCTTTTTCCTCAGTAACAACTTGGCAGAGTTTTTATCAACTACACTTAGTTATTCATCATGAAGTAGTTAAGATCTTTTGAAATTCAAAAGAAATTTCTTTTAGAGAAAGGCTGAAATATGCTCAGTCTAAATTCGTTGGCATTCCAAGCTGGATAAAGATAAAACGCAATGCTTTAATTTTTTAAGGGAAAAGAAACTAGTTATGGTTCATAGCATAAAGTGTATCATTGTAGTAGTCTAACAGTTTATAAGATAAATTCTATCAAAATTCCAAAAAGCCAGGGCTCAAATAGTAGCACTTCAGGCCCCAACAGCAGCCACAGGCCACAATGAAGCCTCAGGCAAATGTGAAGACCAGTGAATACTGGTCCTGCCTCTGTTTAAGTGTGACTTGCTATTTTACATGGATTTTTTTTTGCACCTATTTTATTATTTTAAAAATTATTTCACTGAAAGATGATAGACCACCTCACTGAACTTTAGTTACCTTGTCTTTAAAACTGAAGTACTACCACTAATTAACAGGATTCTTGTGAGGACTGAAGGAGAGCACGTGTGCGGCCGTGTAAATTGGAAATGAAGTATAAATCGGAACTGATTTCGACAGCACCTACCAACAACGAAGTATAAACACCTTTACAAAGCATTCTACAACTCCAAGGTAAAGTGATTTAAAGATACTAGGGTTACACCAAGTCTAAGTGCTGTACTTGAATGCAGATACTGACTCAGGTCTCCGACGAATAAGCAGAATTTAAGATAAATCCATCCCTACCACACCTTATTTAAATAAGGTTATACACCTGCAGCCAAAGGAATCAACTTCTTTTCCAGTTTTCATAACTAATCCTCATTTATAAATTGTTCTTGGATTTATGTCATTACAGTTCTTAAAAGAATTCAATTCACTGAAAAATGGAAGATTAAAAAATTCTTCCTTTCCTCTTACTGGAAAGTGTGTGTGTGTGTGTGTGTGTGTGTGTGTGTGTGTGTGTGTGTGTGTGTGTGTGTGTGTGTGTGTGTGTGTGTGTGTGTGTGTGTGTGTGTGTGTGTGTGTGTGTGTGTGTGTGTATAAATAATGTGTACATATATCTCAAAGAACCCTGGTGAAAAACAAACAGATGCATTGTATATGCAAGTTGTTTTTGAAAACTTGACGACACACACCTTTGGATTCAAGGTAAGGGGAACTTTGTAGGCCGAAGGAAGTGAGGCGCTTCCTGTTCTTGTGAACTAACGCTTGTTTCCCAGCTGGTTAGCATTCAGTGCTAATTGCATTTTAAAACCTCACCTCTGAAATCTGCTCCTCTCAGGATCTTACATCACTGTTTTGCATTTTCAGTAAGACCTTTGCACTTCAACGTTTTCATTTGACAAATCCTAAACTTTAGATCCAAAGGAAGAATTCCACTCAGATCCTTTCTGTAGCAGGTTTAGACATTTGTTGAAACTAATACCTTGAAAGGCTGTCCTCTGCCCGGTTTCTGAAGGGGTAGAGACAATTGAAATAGGTATTTTGGTGGCATGACTCAGACTTGTCCATCGTAACAGGGAGTCATTAAGCAACTTGCCAGCATCATTCAAAGAACTTATAACAGAATCAATTGATTTTTGTCCTATGCTTTATTAGTTGCGATTTAGGAGACAGAATGGCCCTGTTTACACAGCTGTAACATGTCAGGACCTGTAGTACATTATTGGCTTGAGCCCTCAGTGTTGCAGTCCATTCTCAGTAGAATCAATCTGAACTTGAAAATGTTCCCTCTAGGAAACATGCTCAGATCTACCATCATAAAGCACTTCTGGTACCACTGGAAATACTATTCACTTGAGGTAGGTTGCCAGTTCATCTTCCAAAAATCAGCCCTGACTTGTGACTGCTTTCAACATGTTCAGAATGGGTTCACAGGGCTGCACTGAGGCTCCAAACATCTTTTTACTAGATGCCTAACATAGGTGAACGTGTTCCACTTTGTCGCCAGTCAGATCTCAGACCCTGCAAGGGGGAGTTGCTAGCTGTTTAACATGCGTTCAGAGCATTGCCAATCTAAAATGGCTGCTCAGTAATACTTTAATTGCAGTTTCATGGAAACAAATTGCTATTTAACTGCAATAAGCATTTCTGTGACTTGGCTGGACTGACAATAGGCGAGTCTTACTAACAAAGCAGCAAGTTACTTCGACTTGTAAAGGGTCTGTTTCTAAAGGCCTCTTAAAACCAAGCTGAGGTGCACAAACACCCAGGCCACAATTCCACAGTGAAGGGGTCTTTCGGAAAACCAAAGGCCTTCTCAAGTTGATGCGATTATTTAGGCTGCACAGGAACTCCGCACTAGACTCTTGATACACAGTTCTTGGATTCACTGTTTTGTTCTTTAATTTATAGGCCCTAAGAAATATTTTATATAAATAGTAATCCACATTAGAATCTTGCTGTATTGATATTTAAAGCTGTTTAAGAGCTTCATTTTAGATGATGAGTTGTTTCAAATATCAGTGTTAATAAGGGCAAAAGAAAGAATTTAAATTCAGTTCCTATTAAGGATATGACAATTTCAGAGGCTTCATTTCGGTGTGACAGTTTTCTCATTTTGTATTTTATAAGACACTACAGTCCATGTTAAACTGGTTCCTAATAAATCATGGAGAACTGGAAACAGTTTATGGCAAAGGCTTTGGTTAGGCAGGCTCCATCCGAGCTCCCCAGTTCTGTGGAATGTATAAACCCAACCAGTTGCGATAGGTGAAAACGTTAAACCCTTTTAGAGGACAATCTTTTTACAAAATTGTTTCATTAGCAAGAGTGACAGTGTGCATGAGAGATATTTATATGTATTGTAATTTTTTTTTAAGAGTTGAGCAGAGCTCAGTAATATTTGCTTTAATTGCACTTGCTTGTAGGGAGTGGGGCCATCTTGCTCTGTGACATGGTTAGTATTAAGTCAGTCCTCTCAAAAGGAACAACACACATTTCACTAACTAATAGCATCACAGATGCAATGGATGAAAGGTTCATAAGCTCATGCATTATTTATTTTTTTTTTACTGAGCTATAGAAGAGTTGGGGAAAAACCTGCACACAATTGCTGCTCACATCAGAATAAACCTGAGTGTTGTTAGCAGCTTTCTAGCCACACCAAGCATCCCCATTAGAGTAGGGTTTTATTGTTTGAAATGCTCTGGTTTCAAGCAAGTGTTTTACCTAAAGCAAGACTACTACGTAAATATGTTCTATTGTATATTCATAGCTCCATTAGTCCTCCTCCAATTTAGCACATCAAAGAGAAGAGTTCATCACTTGCATGTGGATTATACTAACATGAGTGACATTTGTAATCTTTCGGGTCTGCAACTTAAGAAATGCTTTTAGAAGCTCGTTATTAAATACGCAGCAGTGCTTGAGGAACCAGCCATGTAATAGTTCATTTAAAGTCTCTAATGACCTTAGCCCTCCAAATCGCTAAATGCCACACTGTATTACTTACTGGAAGTTATTAACCATGTCCTTTGAATTTCTCTACTACATAGGACATGAGTACTTGTACTAGAAAAACATAAAAGATGCTTGCAGCCTAATTAACACACTTCCCTTATACCACCTGGATGAGTGGTGTAGAAAAAAAGAACGAAAGAAAAAGAACTTCCAGAATTACATAGTTCCCAGAAGTTCTGTCAACAACCTCTTAGCCAGCCAAGTGCCCAACAACCTCTTAGACATGTTATAGATCTCTTTCACCTCATTTTTTTTCCCTTGCATTTTCTAACTCTGTAAAACAATTCACCTAAACTTTTTGCCTTGACAAATTCTCCTCAAGAGGCTTGCAGTTGACACAGGTGATTTTCTTCCTCCTGGCCAAGAATCTATGGGAGCAGGAAGTACAGAAGCAAGTTCCAAAGGCAGGCTGTCAGCTGTGTACAGCATTAACTTCCTGGGTGACCCGCTCCTATACTGAGAGGAAGCCTATACCAGGATCTTTTCCAAACAAGATAAAGTAAAATGCCACTATGAAAAAGAAAGTTGCAAGCAGCATCAAACCCCCCCCACCCCGGTCTTATTAACCTGTGATACAAGTTGTAGTTGAAACTGACTCACATACGAGGTCTGACAGAAGTTTGCAAACTTTTGAGTGCTACATACCTCACTGCTGACTTATCACTACGGTCACCTTTGAAGGACTCCCCCTGGGAAACTATGCACTGACACGAGCGCCTAGTGCACCCTTCAAAGTAATCTGGGACTCTTTCTGGAATGGCCACTGCACTCAGCGGCACAGTGGCAAGTCCCTGAACTGAACTGTATAGGTGTCCGTGAAGGGGCTTTTAGCCAGAAAACATGTTACTGGAAAACCCTCCCTACTCACCTGATCTGGCCCCCACTTTTTTCTTTACCAGAAGATGAAATATTGAAAGGATGGTATTTTGATGACATTCAGAACATCAACGGTAATACAACAGCTCTGATGGTCGTTCCAGAAAGAGTTCCAAAACTGAAGAGTAGACTAGGTGCTGGTGTCAGCACACAGCTTCCCAAGGGGAGTACTTTCGCAGGTGACCGTAGTGATCTTCAGCAGTGAGGTAGGTAGCCTTTTCTAGGATCAGTTCGCAAATGTCCTTGCCAGACCCTGCGTACCAAGGCCAGCGTGCAGCCCCTGCATCCAGCCCCAGCTAGGGGCCCACGGAGTTCTTACTGCATGTTCTTTCCTCTGCAGGTGCTGCCGTGGATACTCGGCGGCCTAAAACTCTGTGCCTCAAGAATACTGTTACATGAAATCTGAATCCTCCCCCACACATATGGAAAGGCTGTCAGCAGATGACTACAAAACCAAACAAAACAAACAAATCTTACAACAGATCATACACATCTAATAACTCACTATGATATGGCTTCTTCTCCCATCCAAGATCACCATGGATGAGTTCTGGGTCTCTAACAGCTAAGGAAACTGCAAAATACACACATGGACAGTTTAGAAATACTCCTTCCTTTCAAAACTGTAAACTTGATAGAGTAAGATGGTTATGCTGTATTCTTTATCATACTTCGCATCAATGAAATTTTCCAACTCAGATAAAAAGAACACAAAAGAGCCAAAGCATCAACCAAAATACATTATCAGTACAGACATCCATTGTGATTTGGGGAAAGCATAATGAAGTGTGGTTAATTAATATTCTGGAGTTAAAAAGATTTTGTTAGACAGTGTTTTGTACCTCTGTGAAAAATGACATGTTCGCTAATATGAAATGAATCCTGTTGGTACAGTGGTTACAGTGGCTAGAAACCGACAGACTGGGGGTTTGAGTGCACCGGACCCTCTGCAGGAGCAAGAGGTGGTAGTTGGCTTCTCTAAGCGTTCAGAGCCCTGCAAACTCTATGGCACAGCTCTGCTTCATCCTGTCTGGTGGCTATGAGTTAGAACTGACTTGCTGGCAGTGGGGCTTTAAGTAATTTGAAGAATATCAAACCGGCCAAAATACATACCACCTCCTTTTAACCCCTTCAACTTAAAGTTATAGCTTGTTACTGGCACAAAAAAGTGAATTTTTTTCCAAAACACAGAAAAGGACCAACAGTGTTTAAACCCAAACTCCATTGATTATTTTTTTCTTTTAAGTTTTTATTATTTAAATACACCATACTAGAGCAAATGTCTCTGAAAATATCACAAATAAAAGATTTTTTTCTTCATTCAGCAAATTAGAAGTAGGGGGAAATTTCTACACAGTAGCTGCTATGAGCCTGATTTTTTTTTCCAATGTTTTTACTTTTTCTTTCCTTTTTTTGTTCTTTTTCTTTGCCATGGGAGTAGCAACATTAGGACAAAAACACTTACATGCATACATACATTGTATTTTACAGAGATACAATAAAAGTGTCTGTGATAGAATATCACAAAAGCCACATCTCTTTCCTTTATCTCATGTTCAGTTTTGATTGAAACACATTTCCTTACAACACTTAAATATACAAAGAGCAAATAGAATGTTGTTAAGGTAAAACACAGGGTACAAACTCTGGCCAGTGCCCTGCTAATTGTTAATGAGGGTAGAAAGCAGATTTGAATGCTTCTTTTAATTAGCTTCATTAGTCATTTCCCTCCCCCCAAGCTCCCTCCCCCCTCTAGATGTCCTCCGGTGGGTCTTTTTTCATTTTCTCTACTGTCTCCCATTAGCCCAGGTTCATGGAGTCCTTAATGTTCATAGTCAGTCATTTTAATACACCAATAAATGCGGGAAGGGCAATCAAGACTAAAGAAGGTGCAATGGCATGGAGCTGGCACTGGTGCTAGCTACAAAGGTGACTTGTCTACTGAAGACACATGGGATCCACCTCTGACGAACAAAATCTGAGATGAAGGCACGCATTCTGCTTTACTCTGACCTTTAGCAGACCTGCAAGAAATAAAAGTGGGCATCTTAGCTACAACGCTCAATTGGAGAGATATTAAACTCAAACATGACTGCTTTTGTCTTCTCTACATTCACTAATCTTCTTTTATTAGATTACTTTCCAACTGTGACTTGATGGAGGCTTTCCACGCTACTTACTCTGGCAGTGAAGAACTAAAGCATAACATTTTCTGCAGTTTTACTAGCACAGACAAGGAGACTGTAAATGGACTTTCAGAAAGTTTCTTGTATGAAATTCTGTAAAAAATGGCTCTGTTACCAGCAAGTTTCTTCCCAAACGAATTGCAAGGTCTTGCCTAGTAGGGTAACTTGGATTTTTTTTTAAAGAGCACACTCATAACCAAGACCCTCCTCACAGGAAATTCTGGGTTAATACATACAACTGTATGACCTCTGGCAAGTTTTGAAAGTCCCTTGTGCTTCAGTATCCTCTTCTTTAACACTGGGATGGTAAGGCTGCTGTAACCCAGGGAGTACTTCCAACAGCACCTTACACACACCAAATGCTCAATGAATACTGGCCAGTTATCATTAGTATGACTTCTGATGTTCCATGTGACATCTACTCATCCAGGTCTTTCTGTACATAAAAGTATTAATCTACAAAGAATCACACATGCAAACAGTTCAAATACTATTTTTCTGATTATCAGATTCAATTCATCACTTAACACTTCCTATCTGCCTATATGATCAGGCAGTTCTGCTCTGTCCTATCGGATCACTATGCATCAGAATGGACTCAAAGGCAGTAAGGTTTTTGATGTCACTTAACGTTACGTAAGTATTTTAATTATACAAATAGAACACACATGAATGTTAATGACATATCACTTAAAGAACACAGAGTTCAACGGAAGTGTAACGTCTAAGTTAGAAATGACAGTCCATGCTGTCTTCAAATGCAATCTGTTTGTAATTACAAAAGTGAAATCATTTATGCATGTGTGTGTGTGTATATATACATACAAGGTTTTTATGGTTTCTAAACGACATACTGAGCTTCCCAGAAAGTTCTCTTTTCACCTTTCCTCTTAACTTACTAAAAGCCAGAAGTCTATTAGGAACTGCAACCCCCCACTTCTAAGCTAATTAAAGTAGTGGAGGCTTAATTCCCCAGAGTGGAAGCTCAGTGTGAGAAAGGTAATTTGTCTGTCCAGAACAAAGATGTGGCAGCAGCTAGTGAGTATATTTAACAAATGAGCATCAAATGTCCTCTACGATGGACACACACACCACCAATTATGTAACTTCAGGGGAAAGGCAGAGTGCTACGTAAACTAGTACCTGCACTAAATCCTCCTCCAACTAAAAGCATCTTATCTCTTACTTTACTGAGAAGCACAGATAATTCTAGAGTTCTTGCACACTCTCCAGTTAAGAATAAATTCCACGACACATAAAAATCTACCTGCCCCCCCCCACAAAAAGCCAAGCCAAGTGCCGTGGTAGCTGCAATTCCTGACTGTATCTACATAGCTCTGGAGAAGCCACTGTTCTCCTGAGGACAGCCAGGCTTCCTTTTAAAGGGCACAGGGGCTATAAAATTGTGTAGATCCTTGAACATCAGTGGTCTGCGAGTTTAGTCAACGGACTACGTTGATTTAAAAAAGCTTAAATTATTTTTCTCAGAATATACAAAAGCTCAACAACGCTGAAAAACAACATACCCCAAACACTAGGAACACATTTCAGCAGGACAAAAGTTTAAAGGGACTAGATGACAAGGGCCTATTACTTTCCATACAATTAGCTGCCTTTAAAGAAGGGATGTACAAATAACCAACTCATTACTTGCAGGCCAGACGATGCTTGGGTGTATTTATTACGCATCACGCACTAGAAATGTAATCGGTTCTGTGCAGAGAAGGAAAATGGCCAAAATAAATGTCCAATTTTCCCTACCAAAAAATATGGAGAAGAAGAAAGAAGAAAATAATAAAATGGAGCTATTTGTCATTTCTCCCCATTACACCTCCTCTGGAAAAGAAACGCCACAGGGTTTGGAGAAAATAATTTTAAAGCATTCTCCAGGTCCAAAAAGCAGTTTATGTTCCACCAGGAAGTATGTTTTCATTAACTCTTCCCCCTTGCCCTCTCATTAATATCTCTATGGACCACGTTCAGCTTGCCCAAAACCTTTATTTACAAAAACTACCTTCTGAATTGACTGTGTTCATGGTGAGCTGAGCACCAAGGTCAAAAATGTGCGAGCTTTTATGTCAACAGGGAAATGCTCTTAATTAACATCACTCCCAAAACACAGCTTCTCCCCACTGTCTGACCAGACCATATCCTTAAGTTCTATTTCCTTATGCCCTTTTAAGACCTACTAATTTTCAAAAGTTACCTGTCCCTTTTCAAATTCAAGCATCTAAGAAAATATACATTATCAGGTTCTTACTCACTGCCTAAAACATACTTTACGTTCTAGAATGAACTCTACTTCTTCCGTTCTGAAAACCTGAAGACATACAAAAAGCACCGAGTCTATCATCCTGTGAAATGGGAGACAGACTTTCCGCAGTTTCCCTCCCTAACACCTCTAAATCTATGTCCTCCTGTATTCTGTGAGACAGGACTGAGACCCTGCTCATCTGTCTCAGACGTCCTCTGCACTTCGCTCCTCACTAACATCACTATTGCCTCTGTTTGCTGCTTTCCACTCCGGTTCCATTTTCCAGTTCCACAGCCTTTAATCCTCACCATATGTATTAGCGAGTCGTAACCATCACTGCTTACACATGGTTAAATCAGGGAGAAAAAATGGCATAAAACCAGCAACAGACCTAAGATGTAACTTTGAGGTGGGGGGGCATTAAGATTTTTATACTGAAAGGATGGATGGAGAGCAATCATTTTATTCCTAGCACATTTAACTTTTTTGCTACCAAGTATAACCACACATGGCCTTGCCTATAATTTGAAATGGGTTATCTCAAAATAGCTACAATACCAATTCATTGTTCTCAATTCTGCCCCGCAGATTCACTGCATTACAATTCAAGCCATAAAAATGTGTCTTTCATACTTTAGAGAAGCCTGAAATACGTAACAGTGTTAAGTGATTAATCCGTAATAAACTTACATATTTAAAAATTATATTCTACATACCTCATCTAATTAAATTTAAAAAAGTGCACGTTTCGATTAACTGACATCTTGCTTAACAAGGAAACGTAAGATGTGTAAAATTAACCCATACACGTAAGGAAAAATGACAAATATAAGCATTAAAATATGGCAGCCTAGTTTCAAATGGTTAAAAATCTTAAAATACTTCTCAATTACCACTATACAGCATTAAGAAAATGAATCATAGAAGACAAACCAGCCTAATATTCTTTTCTGAGACTTTGGAGGCTTGCAAAATTCCTATTTTCAGATAAATGTGTTTTTTTTATGTGCTTCTTACAACAGACATTAATGAAGTTCCTATTGTAAATCCATAAAGAATTACCAAGTGAAGTGTGCACTTTTTGTTTCAATGCAATAACTCAGTGCTGTGTGATTGCCTGGGTTAATGATGAAAAAGTCAAACACACTATCAGAGCTGATGGAAAAATCTATCACCAATCTGAAATTAAAATTCATCTGTGGTCAATAAGATTTAATATCCATGCAAGTGGCGCTGTAAAGAGTAAATGAATCAATGTCATCAATACATAATCAGTATGAAATATGATGTGAATAAAATTATGTGCACGAGTCATACATTTCACTCTTTTCTGGGCCACTGTGGAATGAACAGTCTCTTAACTGAAGGTTGACAGTAATTGTTACAAATTAGGCACAGCAGTTATCAAAATGCACTCACTTGCATAGCTATAGGACTTATTAAGGAGATTAAAATAGATCTCAAACTAGCCAGTACCGGGGGTGCTGGACAACTGTTGATCACCCATTTTCCTTCTGAAGTGCCTTCTAACACTACATGACTTGTACACTTACTTGTACAATTTCCTCGTTTCTAACTCTAGTTCAAAACTTTCAAGTTGTGGAGCAAGAATTGGGACACATAGTATTTAATGAAGCTGTTATTGGCAAAAACTTTGTTTTAAAAGGCATAACCTATTCAAATTTTATGGAACTACCCATTAACAAAAATGCTTTGCTCTGGAATTATAGAATGTTTTGCTAAACTGCTCTTCTAAAAATAAATGCACCATAAATGGTGCTTGGATGGCAGGTGTCTGTGCTGCTATTACTAATGTAGAAATCATTCTTTCATGACTAAGATATTTAGTCCCTCTTCCTACCATAAATGTTTTAATTTTCCTCCCACAATAGCCTATCACACTGTGTTTCTGAATTTCAAATCTGTCAAACGGAATAAACTGGTTACGTGGAAATCTGACTTTGCACAGGATAATCCTTCAGGGAACATCAGTGAAACGAAACATGTAACCATAGCAGATTTTCTTCAAAACTACAGCTGACTCATAATTTAATCAATTGCTCTACGGCTAAGCACCCTAAAGGAGTAGTAGGTCTGTATTTCTTTTGAAAGGGCATGAAAAAATAAGACAACCCTGGCATATTCCCTTGGTACGTTAAGAGAGGTTGAACCTTCCAGCTCGCTCCAATAAAGCTAATCGGTAATTGCTGGGTATTCACCTTCTGGTCTGGCAGTAGTGGATTGCTCTGAAGTGAATTCAAATGGCCATTGATGAGAGCTGTAGGTCTATCATGTTCACAAAATAAACTGCCATTGATGTAGTGAAACCGATCTCCTGGGACCAGGCGATTCCGGCAGGTAGAGCACGTGAAACACTGCAAAGAAAAAGCAG